>JAUJEF010000596.1:0-37524 GCA_030444885.1 Citrus sp. QX-2021 | reverse complement strand
TGCCTCACAAAGTCCCGCGCCATTCCGAGTCCGGCGGACTAAGTTGGCCAGCCTTACCCCCCAAGGCTATCGCCTACCCTTTTTTGTGGCCTTTTTCCGCTGGACGAACTTGGCGCCGCGGCCTTCGGGCGGGTATTTTTGGACGTGGCTGTGCCCGCGACCTATTTTTGGCACACGGAGGTGCCTCGTAAAGTCCCGCGCCATTCCGAGTCCGGCGGACTAAGTTGGCCAGCCTAACCCCCCAAGCCTATCACCCACCCTTTTTTGTGGCCTTTTTCCGCTGGACGAACTTGTCGCCGCGGCCTTCGGGCGGGTATTTTTTCATACGGCTGTGCCCGCGGCCTATTTTTTGCACACGGAGATGCCTCGCAAAGTCTCGCGCCATTCCGAGTCCGGCGGACGAAGTTGGCCAGCCCCACCCCCCAAGGCTATAGCCCACCCGTTTTTGTGGCCTTTTTCCTCTGGATGAACTTGGCGCCGCGACCTTCGGGCGGGTATTTTTGGGCGCGGCGGTGCCCGTGGCCTATTGTTGGCACACGGAAGCGCCTCGTAAAGTCTCGCGCCATTCCGAGTCCGGCGGACGAAGTTGGCCAGCCCCACCCCCCAAGGCTATAGCCCACCCGTTTTTGTGGCCTTTTTCCCCTGGATGACCTTGGCGCCGCAGCCTTTGGGAGGGTATTTTTTGGCACGGCTGTGTCCGCGGCTTAGTTTTGGCCCACGGAGGCGCCTCGCAAAGTCTCACGCTATTCCGAGTCCGGCGGACGAAGTGGGCCAGCTCCACCCCCCAAGGCTATAGCCCACCCGTTTTTGTGGCCTTTTTCCGCTGGACGAAATTTGCGCCCCGGCCTTCGGGTGGTTATTTTTGGGCGCGGCTGTGCCCGGGGCCTATTTTTGGCACATTGAGGCCGCTCGCAAAGTCTCGCGCCATTCCGAGTCCGGCGGACGAAGTGGGCCAGCCCCACCCCCCAAGGCTATAGCCCACCTGTTTTTGTGGCCTTTTTCCGCTGGACGAACTTGGCGCCGTGGCCTTCGGGCGGGTATTTTTGGACGTGGCTGTGCCCGCGACCTATTTTTGGCACACGGAAGTGCCTCGCAAAGTCCCGCGCCATTCCGAGTCCGGCGGACTAAGTTGGCCAGCCTAACCCCCCAAGCCTATCGCCCACCCTTTTTTGTGGCCTTTTCCCGCTGGACGAACTTGGCGCCGCGGCCTTCGGGAGGGTATTTTTGGGCGCGGCTGTGCCCGCGGCCTATTTTTGGCACACGGAGGCGCCTCGCAAAGTTTCGTGCCATTCCGAGACCGGCGGACGAAGTTGGCCAGCCCCACCCCCCAAGGCTATAGCCCACCCGTTTGTGTGGCCTTTTTCCGCTGGACGAACTTGGCGCCGCGGCCTTCGGGCGGGTATTTTTGGGCGTGGCTGTGTCCGCGGCCTATTTTTGGCACACTGAGGTGCCTCGCAACCTCTCGCGCCATTCCGAGTCCGCGCGGACGAAGTTGGCCAGCCCCACCCCCAAGGCTATAGCCCACCGCTTTTGTGGCCTTTTTCCGCTGGGACGAACTTGGCGCCGCGGCCTTCGGGCTGTTATTTTTGGGCGCGGCTGTGCCCGGGGCCTATTTTTGGCACACGGAGGCGCCTCGCAAACTCTCGCGCCATTCCGAGTCCGGCGGACGAAGTTGGCCAGCCCCACCCCCCAAGGCTATAGCCCACCCGGTTTTGGGGCCTTATTCCGCTGGACGAACTTGGTACCGCGGCCTTCGGCGCGGGTATTTTTGGGCGCGGCTGTGTCCGCGGCCTATTTTTGGCACACGGAGACGCCTCGCAACCTCTCGCGCCATTCCGAGTCCGGCGGACGAACTTGGCCAGCCCCACCCCCCAAGGCTATAGCCAACCCGTTTTTTGGGCATTTTTGCGGCGGTCGAACTTGGGGACGGGACCTTGGGGAGCTTATTTTTGGGCGCGGCTGCGACGGCGTCCTATTTTTGGTACACGGAGGCCCCTCGCAAAGTCTGGCCCCATTCCGAATCCCGCGGTCGAACTTGGCCAGCCGCACCCCCCAAGGCTATAGCCCACCAGTTTTTTGGGCATTTTAGCGGCGGACGAACTTGTGGACGGGACCTTCGGGTGCTTATTTTTGGCACACGGAGGCCCCTCGCAAAGTATGGCACAATTCAGAAACCGGCGGACGAACTTGGGGACGGGACCTTTGGGCGGTAATTGTTGGGCGCGGCTGTGCCCGCGGCCTATTTTTGGCAGATGGAGACCCCTCGCAAAGTCTGGCCCCATTCCGAATCCGGCGGACGAACTTGGCCAGCCCCACCCCCCAAAGCTATAGCCCACCCGTTTTTTTGGAATTTTTGCGGCGGACGAACTTGGGGACGGGACCTTCGAGTGCTTATTTTTGGCACACGGAGGCCCGCAACCTATTTTTGGCACACGGAGGCCCCTTGCATAGTCTGTCCCCATTCCGAGTCCGGCGGATGAACTTGGCCAGCACCACCCCCCAAGGCTATAGCCCACCCATTTTTGGGCCATTTTGCGGCGGACGAACTTGGGGACGGGGCCTTCGGGCGCTTTTTTCTGGACGCGGCTGTGCCCGCGTCCTATTTTTTGTACACGGAGGCCCCTCGCAAAGTCTGGCCCCATTCCGAATCCGACGGACAAACTTGGCCAACCCCACCCCCCAAGGCTATAGCCCACCCGTTTTTTGGCAATTTTTGCGGCGGACGAAATTGGGGGCGGGACCTTCGGGCGCTTATTTTTGGACGCGGCTGTGCCCGCGGCCTATTTTTGGCACACGGAGACCCCTCGCAAAGTCTGGCCCTATTCCGAGTCCGCAGATTTAACTTGGCCAGCCCCACCCCCCAAGTCTATAGCCCACCCGTTTTGGGCATTTTGCAAGCGGACGAACTTGGGGACGGGACCTTCGGGAACTTATTTTTGGGCGCGGCTGTACCCGTGTCCTATTTTTGGCACACGCAGGCCCCTCACAAAGTATAGACCCATTCCAAGTCCGGCGGACGAACTTGGCCAGCCCCACCCCCCAAGGCTATAGCCCACCCCGTTTTTGGGCATTTTTTGCGGGCGGACGAAATTGGGGGCGGGACCTTCGGGCGCTTATTTTGGAGGGGGCTGTGCCCGCGGCCTATTTTTGGCACACGGAGGCCCCTCGCAAAGTCTGGCACCATTCCGAATCCGGCGGACGAACTTGGCCAGCCCCACCCCCGAAGGCTATAGCCCACCCGTTTTTTGGGCATTTTAGCGGCGGACGAACTTGGGGACGGGACCTTCGGGTGCTTATTTTTGGCACACGGAGGCCCCTTGAATAGTCTGTCCCCATTCCGAGTCCGGCGGATGAACTTGGCCAGCCCCACCCCCCAAGGCTATAGCCCACCCATTTTTTGGGCCATTTCGCGGCGGACGAACTTGGGGACGGGGCCTTCGGGCGCTTTTTTCTGGACGCGGCTGTGCCCGCATCCTATTTTTTGTACACGGAGGCCCCTCGCAAAGTCTGGCCCCATTCCGAACCAGACGGACAAACTTGGCCAACCCCACCCCCCAA
Source organism: Citrus sp. QX-2021 (assembly GCA_030444885.1). Lineage (NCBI taxonomy): Eukaryota > Viridiplantae > Streptophyta > Magnoliopsida > Sapindales > Rutaceae > Citrus > Citrus sp. QX-2021. Next base: position 33,966 of record JAUJEF010000596.1, on the reverse strand, counting down.
GGCTATAGCCCACCCGTTTTTTGGCAATTTTTGCGGCGGACGAAATTGGGGGCGGGACCTTCGGGCACTTATTTTTGGACGCGGCTGTGCCCGGGGCCTATTTTTGGCACACGGAGGCCGCTCGCAAAGTCTCGCGCCATTCCGAGTCCGGCGGACGAAGTTGGCCAGCCCCACCCCCCAAGGCTATAGCCCACCCGTTTTTGTGGCCTTTTTCCGCTGGACGAACATGGCGCCCCGGCCTTCGGGCGGTTATTTTTGGGCGCTGCAGTGCCCGGGGCCTATTTTTGGTACACAGAGGCCGCTCGCAAAGTCTCGCGCCATTCCTAGTCCGGCGTACGAAGTTGGCCAGCCCCACCCCCCAAGGCTATAGCCCACCCGTTTTTGTGGCCTTTTTCCGCTGGACGAACTTGGCGCCCCGGCCTTCGGTCGGTTATTTTTGGGTACGGCTGTGCCCGGGGCCTATTTTTGGCACACGGAGGCCGCTCGCAGAGTCTCGTGCCATTCCGAGTCCGGCGAACGAAGTTGGCCAGCCCCACCCCCCAAGGCTATAGTCCACCCGTTTTTGTGGCCTTTTTCCGCTGGACGAACTTGGCGCCCCGGCCTTCGGCGGTTATTTTTAAGCGCGGCAGTGCCCGGGCCTATTTTTGGTACACACAGAGGCCGCTCGCAAAGTCTCGCGCCATTCCGAGTCCGCGGACGAAGTTTGCCAGCCCCACCCCCAAGGCTATAGCCCACCGCTTTTGTGGCCTTTTTCCGCTGGACGAACTTGGCGCCCGGCCTTCGGCGGTTATTTTTGGGCCCGGCTGTGCCCGGGGCATATTTTTGTCACACGGAGGCCGCTCGCAAAGTCTCGCGCCATTCCGAGTCCGGCGGACGAAGTTGGCCACCCCCACCTCCCAAGGCTGGGGGGTGGGGCCTATTTTTGGCACACGGAGGCCACTCGCAAAGTCTCACACCATTCTGATTCCGGCGGACGAAGTTGGCCAGCCCACCCGTTTTTGTGGCCTTTTTCCGCTGGACGAACTTGGCGCCCCGGCCTTCGGGCGGTTATTTTTGGGCGCGGCAGTGCCCGGGGCCTATTTTTGGCACACGGAGGCCGCTCGCAAAGTCTCGCGCCATTCCGATTCTGGCGGACGAAGTTGGCCAGCCCCACCCCCCAAGGCTGTAGCCCACCCGTTTTTGTGGCCTTTTTCCGCTTTTCGAACTTGGCGCCCCGGCCTTCGGGCGGTTATTTTTGGGCGCGGCTGTGCCCGGGGCCTATTTTTGGCACACGGAGGCCGCTCGCAAAGTCTCGCGCCATTCCGAGTCCGGCGGACGAAGTGGGCCAGCCCCACTCCCCTAGGCTATAGCCTACCCGTTTTTGTGGCCTTTTTCCGCTGTTCGAAGTTGGCGCCCCGGCCTTCGGGCGGTTATTTTTGGGCGCGGCTGTGCCCGGGGCCTATTTTTGGCACACGGAGGCCGCTCGCAAAGTCTCGCGCCATTCCGAGTCCGGCGGACGAAGTGGGCCAGCCCCACTCCCCTAGGCTATAGCCTACCCGTTTTTGTGGCCTTTTTCCGCTGGACGAACTTGGCGCCCCGACTTCGGGCGGTTATTTTTGGGCGCGGCTGTGCCCGGGGCCTATTTTTGGCACACGGAGGCCGCTCGCAAAGTCTTGCGCCATTCCGAGTCCGGCGGACGAAGTTGGCCAGCCCCACCCCCCAAGGCTATAGCCCACCCGTTTTTGTGGCCTTTTTCCGCTGGACGAACTTGGTGCCGCGGCCTTCGGGCGGTTATTTTTGGGCGCGGCTGTGCCCGGGGCCTATTTTTGGCACACGGAGGCCGCTCGCAAAGTCTCGCGCCATTCCGAGTCCGGCGGACGAAGTTTGCCAGCCCCACCCCCAAGGCTATAGCCCACCCGATTTTGTGGCCTTTTTCCGCTGGACGAACTTGGCGCCCGCCCTCGGGCGGTTATTTTGGGCGCGGCTGTGCCCGGGGTCTATTTTTGGCACACGGAGGCCGCTCGCAAAGTCTCGCGCAATTCCGAGTCCGGCGGACGAAGTTGGCCACCCCCACCCCCCAAGGCTGGGGGGTGGGGCCTATTTTTGGCACACGGAGGCCGCTCGCAAAGTCTCGCGCCATTCCGAGTCCGGCGGACGAAGTTGGCCACCCCCACCTCCCAAGGCTGGGGGGTGGGGCCTATTTTTGGCACACGGAGGCCACTCGCAAAGTCTCACACCATTCTGATTCCGGCGGACGAAGTTGGCCAGCCCACCCGTTTTTGTGGCCTTTTTCCGCTGGACGAACTTGGCGCCCCGGCCTTCGGGCGGTTATTTTTGGGCGCGGCAGTGCCCGGGGCCTATTTTTGGCACACGGAGGCCGCTCGCAAAGTCTCGCGCCATTCCGATTCTGGCGGACGAAGTTGGCCAGCCCCACTTCCCAAGGTCAGTAGCCCACCCGCTTTGTGGCCTTTTTCCGCTTTTTCGAACTTGGCGCCCGGCCTTCGGGCGGTTATTTTTGGGCGCGGCTGTGCCGGGGCCTATTTTTGGCACACGGAGGCCGCTCGCAAAGTCTCGCGCCATTCCGAGTCCGGCGGACGAAGTGGGCCAGCCCCACTCCCCTAGGCTATAGCCTACCCGTTTTTGTGGCCTTTTTCCGCTGTTCGAAGTTGGCGCCCCGGCGTCGGGCGGGTATTTTTTGGCGCGGCTGTGCCCGGGGCCTATTTTTGGCACACGGAGGCCGCTCGCAAAGTCTCGCGCCATTCCGAGTCCGGCGGACGAAGTGGGCCAGCCCCACTCCCCTAGGCTATAGCCTACCCGTTTTTGTGGCCTTTTTCCGCTGGACGAACTTGGCGCCCCGACTTCGGGCGGTTATTTTTGGGCGCGGCTGTGCCCGGGGCCTATTTTTGGCACACGGAGGCCGCTCGCAAAGTCTCGCGCCATTCCGAGTCCGGCGGACGAAGTTTGCCAGCCCCACCCCCCAAGGCTATAGCCCACCCGTTTTTGTGGCCTTTTTCCGCTGGACGAACTTGGCGCCCCGGCCTTCGGGCGGTTATTTTTGGCGCGGCATTTGCCGGGGCCAATTTTTAGCACACCGAGGCCGCTCGCAAAGTTTCGCGTCATTCCGAGTCCGGGCGGACGAAGTGGGCCAGCCCCACTCCCCTAGGCTATAGCCTACCCGCTTTTGTGGCCTTTTTCCGCTGTTCGAACTTGGCGCCCGGCCTTCGGACGGTTATTTTTAGGCGCGGCTGTGCCCGCGTCCTATTTTTGGCACACGGAGGCCGCTCGCAAAGTCTTGCGCCATTCCGAGTCCGGCGGACGAAGTTGGCCAGCCCCACCCCCCAAGGCTATAGCCCACCCGTTTTTGTGGCCTTTTTCCGCTGGACGAACTTGGCGCCCCGGCCTTCGGGCGGTTATTTTTGGGCGCGGCTGTGCCCGGGGCCTATTTTTGGCACACGGAGGCCGCTCGCAAAGTCTCGCGCCATTCCGAGTCCGGCGGACGAAGTTTGCCAGCCCCACCCCCCAAGGCTATAGCCCACCCGTTTTTGTGGCCTTTTTCCGCTGGACGAACTTGGCGCCCCGGCCTTCGGGCGGTTATTTTTGGGCGCGGCTGTGCCCGGGGTCTATTTTTGGCACACGGAGGCCGCTCGCAAAGTCTCGCGCAATTCCGAGTCCGGCGGACGAAGTTGGCCACCCCCACCCCCCAAGGCTGGGGGGTGGGACCTATTTTTGGCACACGGAGGCCGCTCGCAAAGTTTCGCGCCATTCCGAGTCCGGCGGACGAAGTGGGCCAGCCCCACTCCCCTAGGCTATAGCCTACCCGTTTTTGTGGCCTTTTTCCGCTGTTCGAACTTGGCGCCCCGGCCTTCGGACGGTTATTTTTGGGCGCGGCTGTGCCCGGGGCCTATTTTTGGCACACGGAGGCCGCTCGTAAAGTCTCGCGCCATTCCGAGTCCGGCGGACGAAGTGGGCCGGCCCCACTCCCCTAGGCTATAGCCTACCCGTTTTTGTGGCCTTTTTCCGCTGGACGAACTTGGCGCCCCGGCCTTCGGGCGGTTATTTTTGGGCGCGGCTGTGCCCGGGGCCTATTTTTGGCACACGGAGGCCGCTCGCAAAGTCTCGCGCCATTCCGAGTCCGGCGGACGAAGTTTGCCAGCCCCACCCCCCAAGGCTATAGCCCACCCGTTTTTGTGGCCTTTTTCCGCTGGACGAACTTGGCGCCCCGGCCTTCGGGCGGTTATTTTTGGGCGCGGCTGTGCCCGGGGTCTATTTTTGGCACACGGAGGCCGCTCGCAAAGTCTCGCGCAATTCCGAGTCCGGCGGACGAAGTTGGCCACCCCCACCCCCCAAGGCTGGGGGGTGGGGCCTATTTTTGGCACACGGAGGCCGCTCGCAAAGTCTCGCGCCATTCCGAGTCCGGCGGACGAAGTTGGCCACCCCCACCTCCCAAGGCTGGGGGGTGGGGCCTATTTTTGGCACACGGAGGCCACTCGCAAAGTCTCACACCATTCTGATTCCGGCGGACGAAGTTGGCCAGCCCACCCGTTTTTGTGGCCTTTTTCCGCTGGACGAACTTGGCGCCCCGGCCTTCGGGCGGTTATTTTTGGGCGCGGCAGTGCCCGGGGCCTATTTTTGGCACACGGAGGCCTCTCGCAAAGTCTCTCGCCATTCCGATTCTGGCGGACGAAGTTGGCCAGCCCCACCCCCCAAGGTCAGAGCCCACCCGCTTTTGGGCCTTTTTCCGCTTTTCGAACTTGGCGCCCGGCCTTCGGGCGGTTATTTTTGGCCGCGCCTCTGCCCGGGGCCTATTTTTCACACACGGAGGCCGCTCGCAAAGTCTCGCGCCATTCCGAGTCCGGCGGACGAAGTGGGCCAGCCCCACCCCCCCACGCCTAAAGCCCCCCCCTTTTGGGGCCCTTTTTCGGCTGTCCAAAGTTGGCCCCCGGCCTTCGGGCTGTTTATTTTGGGCGCTGCTGTGCCCGGGGCCTATTTTTGGCACACGGAGGCCGCTCGCAAAGTCTCGCGCCATTCCGAGTCCGGCGGACGAAGTGGGCCAGCCCCACTCCCCTAGGGGGTAGCATCCGCGTGTTTGTGGCCTTTTTCCGCTGGACGAACTTGGCGCCCCGACTTCGGGCGGTTATTTTTGGGCGCGGCTGTGCCCGGGGCCTATTTTTGGCACACGGAGGCCGCTCGCAAAGTCTCGCGCCATTCCGAGTCCGGCGGACGAAGTTTGCCAGCCCCACCCCCCAAGGCTATAGCCCACCCGTTTTTGTGGCCTTTTTCCGCTGGACGAACTTGGCGCCCCGGCCTTCGGGCGGTTATTTTTGGGCGCGGCTGTGCCCGGGGCCTATTTTTGGCACACGGAGGCCGCTCGCAAAGTTTCGCGTCATTCCGAGTCCGGCGGACGAAGTGGGCCAGCCCCACTCCCCTAGGCTATAGCCTACCCGTTTTTGTGGCCTTTTTCCGCTGTTCGAACTTGGCGCCCCGGCCTTCGGACGGTTATTTTTGGGCGCGGCTGTGCCCGGGGCCTATTTTTGGCACACGGAGGCCGCTCGCAAAGTCTTGCGCCATTCCGAGTCCGGCGGACGAAGTTGGCCAGCCCCACCCCCCAAGGCTATAGCCCACCCGTTTTTGTGGCCTTTTTCCGCTGGACGAACTTGGTGCCGCGGCCTTCGGGCGGTTATTTTTGGGCGCGGCTGTGTCCGGGGCCTATTTTTGGCACACGGAGGCCGCTCGCAAAGTCTCGCGCCATTCCGAGTCCGGCGGACGAAGTTTGCCAGCCCCACCCCCCAAGGCTATAGCCCACCCGTTTTTGTGGCCTTTTTCCGCTGGACGAACTTGGCGCCCCGGCCTTCGGGCGGTTATTTTTAAGGCGCGCTGTGCCGGGGTCTATTTTTGGCACACGGAGGCCGCTCGCAAAGTCTCGCGCAATTCCGAGTCCGGCGGACGAAGTTGGCCGCCCCCACACCCCAAGGCTGGGGGGTGGGACCTATTTTTGGCACACGGAGGCCGCTCGCAAAGTTCGCGCCATTCCGAGTCCGGGCGGACGAGTGGGCCAGCCCCACTCCCTAGGCTATAGCCTACCCGTTTTTGTGGCCTTTTTCCGCTGTTCGAACTTGGCGCCCCGGCCTTCGGACGGTTATTTTTGGGCGCGGCTGTGCCCGGGGCCTATTTTTGGCACACGGAGGCCGCTCGTAAAGTCTCGCGCCATTCCGAGTCCGGCGGACGAAGTGGGCCGGCCCCACTCCCCTAGGCTATAGCCTACCCGTTTTTGTGGCCTTTTTCCGCTGGACGAACTTGGCGCCCCGGCCTTCGGGCGGTTATTTTTGGGCGCGGCTGTGCCCGGGGCCTATTTTTGGCACACGGAGGCCGCTCGAAAAGTCTCGCGCCATTCCAAGTCCGGCGGACGAAGTGGGCCAGCCCCACCCCCCAAGGCTGTAGCCCACCCGTTTTTGTGGCCTTTTTCCGCTGGACGAACTTGGTGCCGCGGCCTTCGGCCGGTTATTTTTGGGCGCGGCTGTGCCCGGGGCCTATTTTTAGCACACGGAGGCCGCTTGCATAGTCTCGCGCCATTCCGAGTCCGGCGGACGAAGTGGGCCAGCCCCACTCCCCTAGGCTATAGCCTACCCGTTTTTGTGGCCTTTTTCCGCTGGACGAACTTGGCGCCCCGGCCTTCGGGCGGTTATTTTTGGGCGCGGCTGTGCCCGGGGCCTATTTTTGGCACACGGAGGCCGCTCGCAAAGTCTCGCGCCATTCCGAGTCCGGCGGACGAAGTTGGCCACCCCCACCCCCCAAGGCTGGGGGGTGGGGCCTATTTTTGGCACACGGAGGCCACTCGCAAAGTCTCGCGCCATTCTGATTCCGGCGGACGAAGTTGGCCAGCCCCACCCCCCAAGGCTATAGCCCACCCGTTTTTGTGTCCTTTTTCCGCTGGACGAACTTGGCGCCCCGGCCTTCGGTCGGTTATTTTTGGGTACGGCTGTGCCCGGGGCCTATTTTTGGCACACGGAGGCCGCTCGCAGAGTCTCGTGCCATTCCGAGTCCGGCGAACAAAGTTGGCCAGCCCCACCCCCCAAGGCTATAGTCCACCCGTTTTTGTGGCCTTTTTCCGCTGGACGAACTTGGCGCCCCGGCCTTCGGGCGGTTATTTTTGGGCGCGGCTGTGCCCGGGGCCTATTTTTGGCACACGGAGGCCGCTCGCAAAGTCTCGCGCTATTCCGATTCCGGCGGACGAAGTGGGCCAGCCCCACCCCCCAAGGCTGTAGCCCACCCGTTTTTGTGGCCTTTTTCCGCTGTTCGAACTTGGCGCCCCGGCCTTCGGGCGGTTATTTTTGGGCGCGGCTGTGCCCGGGGCCTATTTTTGGCACACGGAGGCCGCTCGCAAAGTTTCGCGCCATTCCGAGTCCGGCGGACGAAGTGGGCCAGCCCCACCCCCCAAGGCTATAGCCCACCCGTTTTTGTGGCCTTTTTCCGCTGGACGAACTTGGCGCGCCGGCCTTCGGGCTGTTATTTTTGGGCGTGGCTGTGCCCAGGGCCTAGGTTTGGCACACGGAGGCCGCTCGCAAAGTATCGCGCCATTCCGAGTCCGGCGGACGAAGTTGGCCAGCCCCACCCCCCAAGGCTATAGCCCACCCGTTTTTGTGGCCTTTTTCCGCTGGACGAACTTGGCGCCCCGGCCTTCGGGCGGTTATTTTTGGGCGCGGCTGTGCCCGGGGCCTATTTTGGGCACACGGAGGCCGCTCGTAAAGTCTCGCGCCATTCCGAGTCCGGCGGACGAAGTTGGCCAGCCCCACCCCCCAAGGCTATAGCCCACCCGTTTTTGTGGCTTTTTTCCGCTTGACGAACTTGGCGCCCCGGCCTTCGGGCTGTTATTTTCGGGCGTGGCTGTGCCCGGGGCCTAGTTTTGGCACACGGAGGCTGCTCGCAAAGTCTCACGCCATTCCAATTCCGGCGGACGAAGTTGGCCAGCCCCACCCCCCAAGGCTATAGCCCACCCGTTTTTGTGGCCTTTTTCCGCTGGACGAACTTGGCACGCCGGCCTTCGGGCTGTTATTTTTGGGCGCGGCTGTGCCCGGGGCCTATTTTTGGCACACGTAGGCCGCTCGCAAAGTCTCGCGCCATTCCGAGTCCGGCGGACGAAGTTGGCCAGCCCCACCCCCCAAGGCTATAACCCACCCGTTTTTGCGGCCTTTTTCCGCTGGACGAACTGGGCGCCCCGGCTTTCGGGCGGTTATTTTTGGGGGCGGCTGTGCCCGGGGCCTATTTTTGGCACACGGAGGCCGCTCGCAAATTCTCGCGCCATTCCGAGTCCGGCGGACGAAGTTGGCCAGCCCCACCCCCCAAGGCTATAGCCCACCCGTTTTTGTGGCCTTTTTCCGCGTGTTGAACTTGGCGCCCCGGCCTTCGGGCTGTTATTTTTGGGCGTGGCTGTGCCCAGGGCCTAGTTTTGGCACACGGAGGCTGCTCGCAAAGTCTCGCCCCATTCCGAGTCTGGCGGACGAAGTGGGCCAGCCCCTCCCCCCAAGGCTATGGCCCACCCGTTTTTTGACAATTTTTCCGCTGGGGGGTTTGGGCGCGCCGACCTTCGGGTGGTCATTTTTGGGCGTAGCTGTGCCCGCGGCCTATTTTTGGCACGCGGAGGCCGTTCGCAAAGTCTCGCCCCATTCCGAGTTCGGCGGTCGAAGTTGGCTAGCCCCTCCCCCCAAGGCTATGGCCCACCCGTTTCTTGACCATTTTTCCGCTGGACGAACTTGGCGCCCCGGCCTTCGGGCGGTTATTTTTGGGCGCAGCTGTGCCCGCGGCCTATTTTTGGCACGCGGATGCCGCTCGCAAAATCTCGCCCCATTCCGAGTCTGGCGGACGTAGTGGGCCAGCCCCTCCCCCCAAGGCTATAGCCCACCCCTTTTTTGGCCATTTTTACGCTGGGGGGTTTGGGTGTGCCGGCCTTCGGGCTGTTATTTTTGGGTGCGGCTGCACCCGCGGCCTATTTTTGGCACGCGGAGGCCGCTCGCAAAGTCTCGCCCCATTCCGAGTCCGGCGGACGAAGTTGGCCAGCCCCTCCCCCCAAGGCTATAGCCCACCCGTTTTATGGCCATTTTTCCGCTGGGGGGTTTGGGCGCAACGACCTTCGGGGGGTTATTTTTGGGTGCGGCCGTGCCCGTGGCCTATTTTTGGCTCGCGGAGGCCGCTTGCAAAGTCTCGCCCCATTCCGAGTCTGGCGGACGTAGTGGGCCAGCCCCTCCCCCATAGGCTATAGCCCACCCCTTTTTTGGCCATTTTTACGCTGGGGGGTTTGGGCGTGCCGGCCTTCGGGCTGTTATTTTTGGGTGCGGCTGCGCCCGCGGCCTATTTTTGGCACGCGGAGGCCGCTCGCAAAGTCTCGCCCCATTCCGAGTCCGGCGGACGAAGTTGGCCAGCCCCTCCCCCCATGGCTATAGCCCACCCCTTTTTTGGCCATTTTTCCGCTGGGGGGTTTGAGCGCGCCGGCCTTCGGGCGGTTATTTTTGGGCGCGGCTGTGACCGCGGCCAATTATTGGCACGCAGAGGCCGTTCGAAAAGTCTCGCCCCATTCCGAGTCCGGCGGACGAAGTGGGCCAGCCCCTCCCCCCAAGGCTATTGCCCACCCGTTTTTTGGCCATTTTTCCGCTGGGGGGTTTGGGCGCAACGACCTTGGGGGGGTTATTTTTGGGCGCGGCTGTGTCCGCGGCATATTTTTAGCACACGGAGGCCACTCGCAAAGTCTGGCCCCATTCCGAGTCCGGCGGACGAAGTTGGCCAGCCCCTCCCCCCAAGGCTATGGCCCAACCGTTTTTTGGCCATTTTTCCGCTGGACGAACTTGGCGCCCCGGCCTTCGGGCGGGTATTTTTGGGCCCGGCTGTGCCCGTGGCCTATTTTTGGCACGCGGAGGCTGCTCACAAAGTCTCGCCCCATTCCGAGTCTGGCGGACGAAGTGGGCCAGCCCCTCCCCCCAAGGCTATGGCCCACCCGTTTTTTGACAATTTTTCCGCTGGGGGGTTTGGGCGCGCCGGCCTTCGGGCGATTATTTTTGGGCGCAACTGTGACCGCGGCCGATTTTTGGCACGCGGAGGCCGCTCGCAAAGTCTCGCCCCATTCCGAGTTCGGCGGTCGAAGTTGGCCAGCCCCTCCCCCCAAGGCTATGGCCCACCCGTTTTTTGACCATTTTTCCGCTGGACGAACGTGGCGCCCCGGCCTTCGGGTGGTTATTTTTCGGCACGGCTGTGCCCGCGGCCTATTTTTGGCACGCGGAGGCCGCTCGCAAAATCTCGCCCAATTCCGAGTCCGGCGGACGTAGTTGGCCAGCCCCTCCCCCCAAGGCTATAGCCCACCCCTTTTTTGGCCATTTTTACGCTGGGGGGTTTGGGCGCGCCGGCCTTCGGGCGGTTATTTTTGGGTGCGGCTGCGTCCGCGGCCTATTTTTGGCACGTGGAGGCCGCTTGCAAAGTCTCGCCCCATTGCGAGTCCGGCGGACGAAGTTGGCCAGCCCCTCCCCCCAAGGCTATAGCCCACCCGTTTTTTGGCCATTTTTCCGCTGGACGAACTTGGCGCCCCGGCCTTCGGGGGGTTATTTTTGGGCGCGGCTGTGTTCGCGGCCTATTTTTGGCACGTGGAGGCCGTTTGCAAAGTCTCGCCCCATTCCGAGTCCGGCGGACGAAGTTGGCCAGCCCCTCCCCCCAAGGCTATTGCCCACCCGTTTTTTGGCCTTTTTTCCGGGGGGGGTTTGGGCGCGCCGACCTTCGGGCGGTTATTTTTGGGCGCGGCTGTGCCCGTGGCCTAGTTTTGGCATGCGGAGGCCGCTCGCAAAGTCTCGTCCCATTCCGAGTCAGGGCGGACGAAGCTGGCCAGCCCCTCCACCAAGGCTATAGCCCACCCGTTTTTTGGCCATTTTTCCGCTGGATGAACTTGGCGCCCTGGCCTTCGGGCGGTTATTTTTGGGCTTGGCTGTGCCTGCGGCCTATTTTTGGCACGCGGAGGCCGCTCACAAAGTCTCGCCCCATTCCGAGTCCGGCAGACGAAGTTGGCCAGCCCCTCCCCCCACGGTTATAGCCCACCCTTTTTTTGGCCATTTTTCCGCTGGACGAACTTGGCGCCCCAGCCTTCGGGCAGTTATTTTGGGACGCGGCTGTGCCCGTGGCCTATTTTTGACACGCGGAGCCCGCTCGCAAAGTCTCGCCCCATTCCGAGTCCGGCGGACGACGTTGGCCAGCCCCTCCCCCCATGGCTATAGATCACCCGTTTTTTGGCCATTTTTCCGTTGACGAACTTGTCGCCCCGGCCTTCGGGCGGGTATTTTTGGACGCGACTGTACTCGCAGCCTATTTTTGGCACACGGAGGCGCCTCGCAAAGTCTCACGCCATTCCGAGTCCGGCGGACGAAGTGGGCCGGCCCCTCCCCCCAAGGCTATAGCCCACCCGTTTTTTGGCCATTTTTCCGCTGGACGAACTTGGCGCCCCGGCCTTCGGGCGGTTATTTTTGGGCGCGGCTGTGCCCGCGGCCGATTTTTGGCAGGCAGAGACCGCTCGCAAACTCTCGCCCAATTCCGAGTCCGGCGGATTTGTTTGCCAGCCCCACCCCCCAAGGCTATAGCCCACTCGTTTTTGTGGCCTTTTTCCGCTGGACGAACTTGGCGTCCCGGCCCTCAGGCGGGTATTTTTGGGCGCGGCTGTGCCCACGGCCTATTTTTGCTACACGGAGCCGCCTCGCAAAGTCTCACGCCATTCCGAGTCCGGCGGACGAAGTGGGCCGGCCCCTCCCCCCAAGGCTATAGCCCACCCGTTGTTGTGGCCATTTTCCGCTGGACGAACTTGGCGCCCCGGCCTTCGGGTGGTTATTTTTGGGCGCGGCTGTGCCCATGCCGATTTTGGCACGCGGGAGGACGCTCGTAAAGTCTCGCTCCATTCCGAGTCCGGCGGACGAAGTTGGGCAGCCCCTCCCCCCAAGGCTTTAGCCCACCTATTTTTTGGCCATTTTTCCGCAGGACGAACTTGGCGCCCCGGCCTTCGGGCGGTTATTTTTGCGCGCGGCTGTGCCCGCGGCCGATTTTTGGCATGCGGAAGCCGCTCGCAAAGTCTCGCCCCATTCCGAGTCCGGCGGACGAAGTTGGCCAGCCCCTCCCCCCAAGGCTATAGCCCACCCGTTTTTTGGCCATTTTTCCGCTGGACGAACTTGGCGCCCCGGCCTTCGGGCGGGTATTTTTGGGTGCGGCTGTGCCCGCGGCCTATTTTTGGCACACGGAGGCGCCTCGCAAAGTCTCGCCCCATTCCGAGTCCGGCGGACGAAGTTTGCCAGCCCCGCCCCCCAAGGCTATAGCCCACCCGTTTTTTGGCCATTTTTCCGCTGGATGAACTTGGCGCCCCGGCCTTCGGGTGGTTATTTTTGGGCGCGGCTGTGCCCGCGGCCGATTTTTGCACGCTGGAGGACGCCAGAAAGTCTCGCTCCATTCCGAGTCCGCGGACGGGTTGGGCAGCCCTCCCCCAAGGCTTTAGCCCACCTGTTTTTTGGCCATTTTTCCGCAGGACGAACTTGGCGCCCGCCCTTCGGGCAGTTATTTTTGCGCTGCTGTGCCCAAGGCCGATTTTTGGCATGCGGAGGCCGCTCGCATAGTCGCGCTCCATTCCGAGTCCGGCGGACGTTGTTGGGCAGCCCCTCCCCCCAAGGCTATAGCCCACCCGTTTTTTGGCCATTTTTCCGCGGGACGAACTTGGCGCCCCGGCCATCGGGCGGGTATTTTTGGGTGCGGCTGTGCCCACGGCCGATTTTGGCACGCGGAGGCCGCCGCAAACTCTCGCCCCATTCCGAGTCCGCGGACGGTTGGCCAGCCCCTCCCCCCAAGGCTATAGCCCACCCATTTTTGGCCATTTTTCCGCTGGATGAACTTGGCGCCCCGGCCTTCGGGTGGTTATTTTTGGGCGCGGCTGTGCCCGCGGCCGATTTTTGGCACGCGGAGGACGCTCGTAAAGTCTCGCTCCATTCCGAGTCCGGCGGACGAAGTTGGGCAGCCCCTCCCCCCAAGGCTTTAGCCCACCTGTTTTTTGGCCATTTTTCCGCGGGACGAACTTGGCGCCCCGGCCTTCGGGTGGTTATTTTTGGGCGCGGCTGTGCCCGCGGCCTATTTTTGGCACATGGAGGCGCCTCGCAAAGTCTCGCCCCATTCCGAGTCCGGCGGACGAAGTTTGCCAGCCCCGCCCCCCAAGGCTATAGCCCACCCGTTTTTTGGCCATTTTTCCGCTGGACGAACTTGGCGGCCCAGCCTTCGGGCGGTTATTTTTGGGCGCGGCTGTGTCCACGGCCTATTTTTGGCACGCGGAGGCCGCTCGTAAAGTCTCGTACCATTCCGAGTCCGGCGGACGAAGTAGGCCAGCCCCTCCACCCAAGGCTATAGCCCACCCGTTTTTTGGCCATTTTTCCGCTGGACGAAATTGGCGGCCCGGCCTTCGGGCGGTTATTTTTGGGCGCGGCTGTGTCCGCGGCCTATATTTGGTACGCGGAGTCCGCTCGTAAAGTCTCGCCCCATTACGAGTCCGGCGGACGAAGTTGGCCAGCCCCTACACCCAAGGCTATAGCCCACCCGTTTTTTGGCCATTTTTCCGCTGGACGAACTTGGCGGCCCGGCCTTCGGGCGGTTATTTTTGGGCGGGCTGTGCCCGTGGCCTATTTTTGGCACGCAGAGGCTGCTCGTAAAGTCTCCCCCCATTCCGAGTCTGGCGGACGAAGTCGGCCAGCCCCTCCCCCCAAGGCTATAGCCCACCCGTTTTTTGTCATTTTTCCGCTGAACGAACTTCGGGCGGTTATTTTTGGGCGCGGCTGTGCCCGTGGCCTATTTTTAGCACGCGGAGGCCGCTCGCAAAGTCTCGCCCCATTCCGAGTCCGGCGGACGAAGTTGGCCAGCCCCTCCCCCCAAGGCTATAGCCCACCTGTTTTTTGGCCATTTTTCCGCTGGACGAACTTGTTGCCCCGGCCTTCGGGCGGTTATTTTTGGGTACGGCTGTGCCCGTGGCCTATTTTGGGTACGCGGAGGCCGCTCACAAAGTCTCACTCCATTCCGAGTCCGGCGGACGAAGTGGGCCAGCCCCTCCCCCCAAGGCTATAGCCCACCCGTTTTTTGTCCATTTTCCCGCTGGGGGGTTTGGGCGCGCCGACCTTCGGGGGGTTATTTTTGGGTGCGGCTGTGCCCACCGTGTATTTTTGGCACACAGAGCCCGCTCGCAAAGTCTCGCCCCATTCCGAGTCCGGCGGACGAAATTGGCCAGCCCCTCCCCCCAAGGCTTTAGCCCACCCGTTTCTTGGCCATTTTTCCGCTGGGGGGTTTGGGTGCGCCGACCTTTGGGGGGTTATTTTTGGGTACGGCTGTGCCCGTGGCCTTTTTTGGGCACGCAGAGGCCGTTCGCAAAGTCTCACCCCATTCCGAGGCCGGCGGACGAAGTGGGCCAGCCCCTCCCCCCAAGGCTATAGCCCACCCATTTTTTGGCCATTTTTCCACTGGGGGGTTTGGCCGCGCCGACCTTCGGGGGGTTATTTTTGGGTGCGCCTTTGTCCACGGCCTATTTTTGGGACGCGGAGGCCGGTCGCAAAGTCTCGCCCCATTCCGAGTCCGGCGGACGAAGTTGGCCAGCCCCTCCCCCCAAGGCTATAGCCCACCCGTTTTTTGGCCATTTTTCCGCTGGATGAACTTGTTGCCCCGGCCTTCGGGCGGTTATTTTTGGGTACGGCTGTGCCCACCGCGTATTTTTGGCACGCGGAGGCCGCTCGAAAAGTCTCGCCCCATTCCGAGTCCGGCGGACGAAGTCGGCCAGCCCCTCCCCCCAAGGCTTTAGCCCACCCGTTTCTTGGCCATTTTTCCGCTGGGGGGTTTGGGTGCGCCGACCTTTGGGGGGTTATTTTTGGGTACGGCTGTGCCCGTGGCCTTTTTTCGGCACGCGGAGGCCGTTCGCAAAGTCTCACCCCATTCCGAGGCCGGCGGACGAAGTGGGCCAGCCCCTCCCCAAGGCTATAGCCCACCCGCTTTTGGCCATTTTTCCACTGGGGTTTGGCGCGCGCCGACCTTCGGGGGTTATTTTTGGGCGCGGCTGTGCCCGCCGTGTATTTTTGGCACGCGAGGCCGCCGCAATGTCTCGCCCCATTCCGAGTCCGCGGACGAAGTTGGCCAGCCCCTCCCCCAAGGCTATAGCCCACCCGCTTCTTGGCCATTTTCCGCTGGGGGTTTGGGTGCGCCACCTTCGGGGTTATTTTGGCGCGGCTGTGCCCAAGCGCCTATTTTTAGCACGTGGAGGCCGCTCGTAAAGTCTCGCCCCATTCCGAGTCTGGCGGACGAAGTGGGCCAGCCCCTCCCCCCAAGGCTATAGCCCACCTGTTTTTTGGCCATTTTTGCGCTGGACGAACTTGGAGCCCCGGCCTTCGGGGGGTTATTTTTGGGTACGGCTTTGTCCACGGCCAATTTTTCGGATGCGGAGGCCGCTCGCAAAGTCTCGCCCCATTCCGAGTCCGGCGGACGAAGTTGGCCAGCCCCTCCCCCCATGGCTATAGCCCACCCGCTTTTTTGGCCATTTTTCCGCTGGATGAACTTGTTGCCCGGCCTTCGGGTGGTTATTTTGGGTACGGCTGTGCCCGTGGCCCTATTTTGGGCACGCGGAGGCTGCTAGCAAAGTCTCACCCCATTCCGAGTCCGCGGACGGTTGGCCAGCCCCTTCCCCCAAGGCTATAGCCCACCCGCTTTCTTGGCCTTTTTCCGCTGGGGGTTTGGGCGCGCCGATCTTTGGGGGTTATTTTTGGCACGTGGAGGCCGCCGCAAAGTCTCGCCGCATTCCGAGTCCGGTGGACGGTTGGCCAGCCCTCCCCAAGGCAATAGCCCTCCCGTTTTTGGCCATTTTTCCGCTTGGACGAACTTGGCGCCCGCCTTCGGGCGGTTATTTTGGCGCGGCTGTGCCCAGCGGCCTATTTTTGCACGCGGAGGCCGCTCGTAAAGTCTCACCTCCATACCGAGTCCGGCGGATTTGTTGGCCAGCCCCTCCCCCAATGCTATAGCCCACCCGCTTTTGGCCATTTTTCCGCTGGGGGTTTGGGCGCGCCAACCTTCGGGCGGTTATTTTTTATGCTGCTGTGCCCGCGGCCTATTTTTGGCACCCGCAGGCCGCTCGCAAAGTCTCGCCCCATACCGAGTCCGCGGACGATGTTGGCCATTTTTCCGCTGGTCGAACTTGGCGCCCCGGCCTTCGGATGGTTATTTTTGTGCGCGACTTTGCCAGTGGCCTATTTTTGGCACGCTGGAGGCCGCCGTAAAGTCTCGTACCATTCCGAGTCCGGGCGGACGGGCAGTTGGCCAGCCCCTCCCCCCAAGGCTATAGCCCACCCGTTTTTTGGCCATTTTTCCGCTGGACGAACTTGGCGCCCCGGCCTTCGGGCGGTTATTTTTGGGTGCGGCTGTGGCCGCGGCCTATTTTTGGCACGCGGTGGCCGCTCACAAAGTCTCGCCCCATTTCGAGTCCGGCGGACGTCGGCGGCCAGCCCCTCCCCCCAAGGCTATAGCCCACCCGTTTTTTGGCCATTTTTCCGCTGGAGGAACTTGGCGCCCAGGCGTTTGAGCGGTAATTTTTGGGCGTGGCTGCGCCCGCTGCCTAATTTTGGCACGCGGAGGCCACTTTTATGGTCTCGCCCCTTTCCGAGTCCGGCGGACGAAGTTGGCCAGCCCCTCCCCAAGGCTATAGCCCACCCGTTTTTTGGCCATTTTTCCGCTGGACGAACTTGGCGCCCCGGCCTTCGAGCGGTTATTTTTGGGCGCGACTGTGCCCGCGGCCTATTTTTAGCACGCGGAGGCCGCTCGCAAAGTCTCGCCCCATTCCGAGTCCGGCGGAATAAGTTGGCCTCCCCCCCCCCCCACGGCTATAGCCCAACCGACTTTTTGCCATTTTTCCGCTGGACGAACTTGTCGCCCCGGCCTTGGGGCGGTTATTTTTGGGCGCGGCTGTGCCCGCGGCCTATTTTTGGCACGCTGGAGGCCGCTCAGAAGTCTCACCCCATACCGAGTCCGCGGACGAAGTTGGCCAGCCCCTCCCCAAGGCTATAGCCCACCCGTTTTTGGCCATTTTTCCGCTGGGGTTTGGGCGCGCCAACCTTCGGGCGGTTATTTTTGGGCACGGCTGTGCCTGCGGCCTATTTTTGGCACGCGGAGGTCGCTCGCAAAGTCTCGTCCCATCCCGAGTCCGCGGACGATGTTGGCCATTTTTCCGCTGGTCGAACTTGGCGCCCCGGCCTTCGGGAGGTTTTTTTTTGGCGCGGCTGTGCCCGCGGCCTATTATTGGCACGCGGAGGCCGCTCGCAAAGTCTCGCCCCATTCCGAGTCCGGCGGACGAAGTTGGCCAGCCCATCCCCCCAAGGCTATAGCCCACCCGTTTTTTGGCCATTTTACCGCTGGACGAACTTGGCGCCCCGGCCTTCGGATGGTTATTTCTGGGCGCGACTGTGCCCGTGGCCTATTTTTACAACGCGGAGGCCGCTCGCAAAGTCTTGCCCCATTCCAAGTCCGGCGGACGAAGTGGGCCAGCCCCTCTCCCCAAGGCCATAGCCCACCCATTTTTTGGCCATTTTCCCGCTGGACGAACTTGGCGCCCCGGTTTTCGAGCGGTTACATTTGGACGTGGCTGCGCCCGCTACCTAATTTTGGCACGCGGAGGCTGCTCGCAAAGTCTCGCCCCATTCTGAGTCCGGCGGACGAAGTTGGGCAGCCCCTCCCCCCAAGGCTATAGCCCACCCGTTTTTTGGCCATTTTTCCGCTCGAGGAACTTGGCGCCCAGGCTTTTCAGCGGTAATTTTTGGGCGTGGCTGCGCCCGCTGCCTAATTTTTGCACGCGGAGGCCACTCGTAAAGTCTCGCCCCATTCCGAGTCCGGCGGACGAAGTTGGCCAGCCCCTCCCCCCAAGGCTATAGCCCACCCGTTTTTTGGCCATTTTTCCGCTGGACGAACTTGGCGCCCCGGCCTTCGAGCAGTTATTTTTGGGCGCGACTGTGCCCGCGGCCTATTTTTGGCACGCGGAGGCTGCTCGCAAAGTCTCGCCCCATTCCGAGTCCGGCGGACGAAGTTGGCCAGCCCCTCCCCCCAAGGCTTAGCCCACCCGTTTTTTGGCCATTTTTCCGCTGGACGAACTTGGCGGCCCGGCCTTCGGGCAGTTATTATTAGGCGCGGCTGTGGCCGCGGCCTATTTTTGGAACACGGAGGCCGCACGAAAAGTCTAGCCCCATTCCGAGTCCGGCGGACGGTTGGCCAGCCCCTCCCCAAGGCTATAGCCCACCCGTTTTTGTCATTTTTCCGCTGGACGAACTTCTGGCGGTTATTTTTTACGCTGCTGTGACCGCGGCTCTATTTTTGGCACGCGAAGGCTGATCGCAAAGTCTCACCCCATTCCGAGTCCGGCGGACGAGGTTGGCCAACCCTCCCCAAGGCTATAGCCCACCCGCTTTTTGGCCATTTTTCCGCTGGACGAACTTGGCGCCCTGCCTTCAAGCGGTTATTTTTGGCGCAGCTGTGCCAGCGGCTTATTTTTGGCAGGTGGAGGCCGCTCGCAAAGTCTCACCCCATTCCGAGTCCGGGCGGACGAAGTTGGCCAGCCCCTACCCTAATGCTATAGCCCTCGCTTTTATTGCCCATTTTACGCTGGGGGGTTTGGGCGCGCCGACCTTCGGGCGGTTATTTTTGCTGCGGCTGTGCCCAAGGCCATAGTTTTGGCACGCGGAGGCCCCTCGCAAAGTCTCACCCCATTCCGAGCCCAGCGGACGGTTGGCCAGCCCCTCCCCAAGGCTATAGCCCACCCGCTTTTGGCCATTTTTCCGCTGGACGAACTTGGCGCCCAGCCTTCGGGCGGTTATTTTTGGGCGCGGCTGTGTCCACGGCCTATTTTTGGCACGCGGAGGCCGCTCGAAGTCTCGTACCATTCCGAGTCCGCGGACGGCGTAGGCCAGCCCTCCCCCCAAGGCTATAGCCCACCCGTTTTTTGGCCATTTTTCCGCTGGACGAACTTGGCGGCCCGGCCTTCGGGCGGTTATTTTTGGGCGCGGCTGTGCCCCCGGCGTATTTTTGGAACACGGAGGCCGCACGCAAAGTCTCGCCCCATTCCGAGTCCGGCGGACGACGTGTCCAGCCCTCCCCCCAAGGCTATAGCCCACCCGTTTTTTGTCATTTTTCCGCTGGACGAACTTCGGGGGTTATTTTTGGGTGCGGCTGTGCCCGCGGCTTATTTTTGGCATGCGGAGGCCGCTCGCAAAGTCTCACCCCATTCCGAGTCCGGCGGACGAAGTTGGCCAGCCCCTCCCCCCAAGGCTATAGCCCACCCGTTTTTTGGCCATTATTCCGCCGCTGGACGAACTTGGCGCCCGGCCTTCGGGCGGTTATTTTTGGGTTCGGCAGTGCCCAAGGCTTATTTTTGCACGCGGTGGCCGCCACAAAGTCTCGCCCCATTCTGAGTCCGCGGACGAAGTTGGCCAGCCCTCCCCAAGGCTGTAGCCCACCCGCTTTTGGCCATTATTCCGCTGGACGAACTTGGCGCCCGGCCTTCGGGCGGTTATTTTGGGTTCGGCAGTGCCCACGGCCTGTTTTTGCACGCGGAGGCCGCCGCAAAGCCTCGCCCCATTCCGAGTCCGGCGGACGGTTGGCCAGCCCCTCCCCAAGGCTATAGCCCACCCGCTTTTTGGCCATTTTTCCGCTGGACGAACTTCGCGCCCGGCCTTCGGGCAGTTATTTTCGGCGCGGCTGTGCCCGCGGCCTATTTTTGGAACACGGAGGCCGCACGCAAAGTCTCGCCCCATTCCGAGTCCGGCGGACGGTGGGCCAGCCCTCCCCCAAGGCTATAGCCCACCCGCTTTTTGTCATTTTTCCACTGGACGAACTTCGGGCGGTTATTTTTGGCACGACTGTGTTCATGGCCTATTTTTAGCACGCTGGAGGCCGCTCGCAAAGTCTCGCCCCATTCCGAGTCCGGCGGACGGTTGGCCAGCCCTCCCCCAAGGCTATAGCCCACCCGCTTTTTTGTCATTTTTCCGCTGGACGAACTTCGGGCGGTTATTTTTGGGCGCGGCTGTGCCCGTGGCCATAGTTTTGGCACGTGGAGGCCACTCGGAAAGTCTCACCCCATTCCGAGACCGGCGGACGACGTCGCCAGCCCTCCCCCCAAGGCTATAGCCCACCCGCTTTTTTGGCCATTTTTCCGCTGGACGAACTTGGCGGCCCGCCTTCGGGCGGTTATTTTTAGGCGGGCTGTGTCCACGGCCTATCTTTGGCATGCAGAGGCTGCTCAGAAATTCTCGCCCCATTCCGAGTCCGGGCGGACGGTTGGCCAGCCCCTCCCCTAAGGCTATAGCCCACCCGTGTTTTGGCCATTATTCCGCTGGACGAACTTGGCGCCTGCCTTCGGGTGGTTATTTTTGGGTTTGGCAGTGCCCACGGCTTATTTTTGGCATGCGGAGGCCGCTCGCAAAGTCTCACCCCATTCCGAGTCCGGCGGACGAAGTGGGCCAGCCCCTCCCCCCAAGGCTATAGCCCACCCCGTTTTTTGGCCATTATTCCGCTGGACGAACTTGGCGGCCCGGCCTTCCGGTGGTTATTTTTGTTCGCAGTGCCCGCGGCTTATTTTTGGCATGCGGAGGCCGCCGCAGAAGTATCACCCCATTCCGAGTTCGGCGGACGTATTTGGCCATGCCCCCCCCCCCAGGCTATAGGCCAACCCGTTTTTTGGCCATTATTCCGCTGGACGAACTTGGCGCCCCGGCCTTCGGGTGGTTATTTTGCTTCGCAGTGCCCATGCTTATTTTTGGCACGCGGTGGCCGCCGCAAAGTCTCGCCCCATTCTGAGTCCGGCGGACGGTTGGCCAGCCCTCCCCGCAAGGCTATAGCCCACCCGCTTTTTGGCCATTTTTCCGCTGACGAACTTGGCGCCCCCGCCGTCGGGCGGTTATTTTTAGGCGCGGCTGTGCCCGCGGCCTATTTTTGGCACGCTGAGGCCGCTTCGCAAAGTCTCGCCCCATTCCGAGTCCGCGGACGAAGTAGGCCAGCCCTCCCCACCGCTATAGCCGACCCGCTTTTTGGCCATGTTTCCGCTGGACGAACTTGGCGCCCGGCCTTCGGGCTGTTATTTTTTTATGCGGCTGCGCCTGCGTGGTCTATTTTTTGGCACACGGAGGCCGCTCGCAAAGTCTCGCCCCCATTCCGAGTTCGGCGGACGATGTTGGCCAGCCCCTCCCCCCAAGGCTATAGCCCACCCGATTTCTGGCCATTTTTCCGCGGAACGAACTAGGCGCCCCGGCCGTCGGGCTGTTATTTTTGGGCGCGGCTGTGCCCGCGGCCTATTTTTGGCACGCGGAGCCCGCTCGCAAAGTCTCGCCCCATTCCGAGTCCGGGGGACAAAGTTGGCCAGCGCCACCCCCCAAGGCTATGGCCCACCCTGCTTTTGGGCATTTTTCTGCTGGGGTTTTGGGCGCGCCGACCTTCGGGCGGTTATTTTTGGACGCGGCTGTGCCAAAGGCCTATTTTTCGCACGCTGAGGCCGCCACAAAGTCTCGCCACATTCCGAGACCGGTGGACGAAGTTGGCCAGCCCTCCCCCAGTGCTATAGCCCACCCGCTTTTGGCCATTTTTCCGCTCGACGAACTTGGCGCCCGGCCTTCGGGCGGTTATTTTTGGCGCGGCTGTGACCACGGCCTATTTTTGGTACGCTGTAGCTCCGCCTCGCAAAGTCTCGCCCCATTCCGAGTCCGGCGGACAAAGTTGGCCAGCGCCACCCCCCAAGGCTATGGCCCACCCGTTTTTGGGCATTTTTCTGCTGGGGGGTTTGGGCGCGCCGACCTTCGGGAAGTTATTTTTGGGCACGGCTGTGCCCGCGGCCTATTTTTGGCACGCGGAGGCCGCCCGCAAAGTCTCGCCCCATTCCGAGACCGGCGGACAAAGTTGGCCAGCGCCACCCCCCCAGGCTATAACCCACCCGGTTGTTGGGCATTTTTCTGCTGGGGTTTTGGCGCGCTGACCTTCGGCAGTTATTTTTGTGCGCGGCTGTGCCTGCGCCTATTTTTTGGCACGCGGAGGCCGCCCGCAAAGTCTAACCCCATTCCGAGTCCGCGGACGGTTGGCCAGCCCTTCTCCCCAAGGCTATAGCCCACCCGCTTTTGGCCATTTTTCCGCTGGATGAACTTTGCGCCCGCCTTCGGGCGGTTAATTTTTAGCGTGGCAGTGCCCGCGCCCTATTTTTGGCACGCTGTGGGCCGCTTTCGCAGAGTCTCGCCCCATTCCGAGTCCGGCGGACGGCGTGGGCGGCCCCACCCCAAGGGTATAGCCCACCCGCTTTTGGCCATTTTTCCGCTGGACGAACTTGGCGCCCGGCCTTCGGGCAGTTATTTTTGGGCGGCTGTGCCATGCGCCTATTTTTGCCACGCGGAGGCAGCTCGCAAAGTCTCGCCCGATTCCCAAGTCCGTGGACGAGTGGCGGGGCCGGCCCCACCCCCAAGGGTATAGCCCACCCGCTTTTGGCCATTTTTCCGCTTGGACGAACTTGGCGCCCGGCCTTCGGGCAGTTATTTTTAGGACTCGGCTGTGCCCGCGGCCTATTTTGGCACGCTGAGGCCATTCGCAAAGTCTCGCCCCATTCCGAGTCCGCGGACGAAGTTATCCAGCCCCTCCCCAAGGCTATAGCACACCTGTTTTTGGCCATTTTTCCGCTGGACGAACTTGGCGCCCGCCTTCGGGCGGTTATTTTTGGTGCGGCTGTGCCCACAAGTATTTTTAGCATGCGCAGGCCGCTTCGCAAAGTCTCGCCCCATTCCGAGTCCGGGCGGACGAAGTTGGCCAGCCCTCCCCCAAGGCTATAGCTCACCCGTTTTTTGCCATTTTTCCGCTGGGGTTTGGGCGCAACGACCTTCGGGAGGTTATTTTGATGCGGCTGTGCCCGCGACCTATTTTTGGCACGCTGAGGCCGCTTCGCAAAGTCTCGCCGCATTCGAGTCCGCGGACGAAGTTGGCCAGCCCCTCCCCCAAGGCTATGCCCACCCGCTTTTTGGCCATTTTTCCGTTGGGGCTTTGGGCGCCGACCTTCGGGCGGTTATTTTGGGCGCGGCTGTGCCCGTGGCCTATTTTTGCACGCGTAGGCCGCCGTACAGTCTTGCCGCATTCCGAGTCCGCGGACGAAGTGGGCCAGCTCCTCCCCCAAGGCTATAGCCCACCCGCTTTTGACCATTTTTCCGCTGGGGTTTGGGCGCGCCGACCTTCAGGCGGTTATTTTTGGACGCGGCTGTACCCGTGACTCTATTTTGGCACGCGGAGGCCGCTGCGCAAAGACTCGCCCCATTTCGAGTCCGCGGACGGTGGGCCAGCCCCTCCCCCAAGGCTATATCCCATCCGTTTGTTGGCCATTTTTCTGCTGGACGAACTTTCCGCCCGGCCTTCGGGCGGTTATTTTTAGGCGTGGCTGTGCCCGCTGCCTATTTTTGGCACGCGGAGGACGCCATAAGTCTCTCCCCATTCCGAGTCCGGGCGGATCGGTGGGCCAGCCCATCCCCCAAGGCTATAGCCCACCCGCTTTTTGGCCATTTTACGCTTTGGGGGTTTGGGCGCAACGACATTCGGGGTTATTTTTGGCGTGGCTCTGCCTGCGGCCTATTTTTGGAACGCGGAGGCCGCTCGCAAAGTCTCACCCCATTCCGAGTCCGGCGGATGAAGTTGGACAGCCCCTCCCCCCAAGGCTATAGCCCACTCGTTTTTTGACCATTTTTCCACTGGACGAACTTGGTGCAACGACTTTCAGGGGTTAATTTGGGCGCGCTGTGCCCGCGGCCTATTTTTGGCACCCGGAGACCGCTCGCAGTCTCGCCGCATTCCGAGTCCGAGGACGGCGTGGGCCAGCCCTCCCCCCAAGGCTATAGCCCACCCGTTTTTGGCCATTTTTCCGCTGGACGAACTTGCGCCCGGCCTTCGGGCCGTTATTTTTGGGCGCGGCTGTGCCCGCGGCCTATTTTTGGCATGCGGAGGCGGCTCGCAAAGTCTCGCCCCATTCCGAGTCCGGCGGATGAAGTTGGCCAGCCCCTCCCCCCAAGGCTATAGCCCACCCGTTTTTTGGCCATTTTTCTGCTGGATGAACTTGGCGCCCCAGCCTTCGGGCGGTTATTTTTGGGCACGGCTATGCCCGCGGCCTATTTTTGGCACGCGGAGGCAGCTCGCAAAGTCTCGCGCCATTCCTAGTCCGGCGGACGAAGTGGGCCAGCCCCTCCCCCCAAGGCTATAGCCCACCCGTTTTTTGGCCATTTTTCCGCTGGGGGGTTTGGGCGCCTCGACCTTCGGGCAGTTATTTTTGGGCGTGGCTGTGCCCGTGGCCTATTTTTGGCACGCGGAGGCCGCTCGCAAAGTCTCGCCCCATTCCAAGTCCGGCGGATGAAGTTGGCCAGCCCCTCCCCAAGGCTATAGCCCACCTGCTTTTTGCCATTTTTCCGATGGACGAACATGGCGCCCCAGCCTTCGGGCGGTTATTTTGGGCGCGGCTGTGCCCAAGGGTCTTTTTTGGCACGCGGCGGCCGCTCACAAAGTCTTGGCCCATTCCGAGTCCGCGGACGGGTTAGCCAGCCCCTCCTCCATGGCTATAGCCCACCCGATTTTGGCCATTTTTCCGATGGACGAACTTGGCGCCCGGACTTTGGGGTTATTTTTGGGCGCGGCTGTACCTGCGGCCTATTTTTGGCACGCGGAGGCCGCTCATAAAGGCTCGCCCCATTCCGAGTCCGCGGACGGTTGGCCAGCCCCTCCCCCCAAGGTTATAGCCCAACCGTTTTTTGGCCATTTTTCCGCTGGGCGAACTTGGCGCCCCGGCCTTCGGGCGGTTATTTTTAGGCGCGGCTGTGCCGGCGGCCTATTTTTCGCACGCGGAGGCCGCTCGCAAAGTCTCGCCCCAGTCCGAGTCCGGCGGACGAAGTGGGCCAGCCCTTCCCCCCAAGGCTATAGCCCACCCGTTTTTTGGCCATTTTTCCGCGGGACGAACTGGGCGCCCCATCCTTCGGGCGGTTATTTTTGGGTTCGGCTGTAACCGCGGCCTATTTTTGGCATGTGGAGGCCGCTCGCAAAGTCTCGCCGCATTCCGAGTCCGGCGGACGAAGTTGGCCAGCCCCTCCCCCCAAGCTATAGCCCACCCGTTTTTTGGCCATTTTTCCGCTGGGGGGTTTGGGCACGCCGACCTTCGGGCAGGTAGTTTTGGGGGCGGCTCTGCCCGTGTCCTATTTTTGGCACCGGAGGCCGCTCGCTGAAAGTGTCGCCCCATTCCGAGTCCGGCGGATGAAGTTGGCCAGCCCTCCCCCCAAGGCTATAGCCCACCCGTTTTTTGGCCATTTTTCCGGTGGGGGGTTTCGGCGCAACGACCTTCGGTGGGTTGTTTTTGGGCGCGGCTGTGCCCGCGGTCTATTTTTGGCATGCGGAGGCCGCTCGCAAAGTCTCGCCCCATTCCGAGTCCGGCGGACGAAGTGGGCAAGCCCCTCCCCCCTAGGCTATAGCCCACCCGATTTTTGCCCATTTTCCGCTGGACGAACTTGGCGCCCCGGCCTTCAGGCGGTTATTTTCGGACGCGACTGTGCCCGCGGCCTATTTTTGACACGCGGAGGCCGCTCGCAAAGTCTCGCCCCATTCCGAGTCCGGCGGACGAGTGGGCCAGCCCCTCCCCAAGGCTATAGCCGACCGTTTTTGGCCATTTTTCCGCATAAGGGGTTTGGGCGCGCCGACCTTCGGGAGGGTAGTTTTGGACGCGGCTTCTGCCCGTGGCCTATTTTTTAGGCGCGGAGCCGCTGCAAAAGTCTCGCCCCATTCCGAGTCCGGGCGGACGTAGTTGGCCAGCCTCTCCCCAAGGCTATAGCCCACCCGTTTTTGGCCATTTTTCCGCTGGACGAACTTGGCGCCCGGCCTTCAAGCAGGTTATTTTGGGCGCGGCTGTGCCCATGGCCTATTTTTGCTCGCAGAGGCCGCTCGCAAAGTCTCACCCAATTCCGAGACCGGGGGACGAAGTTGGCCCGCCCTCTCCCCAAGGCTATAGCCCACCCGCTTTTTGGCCATTTTTCCACTGCACGAACTTGCACCACCGCCTTCGGGCAGTTATTTTTAAGCGCGGCTTTGCCATAAGCCTATTTTTGGCACGCGGAGGCAGCTAGCAAAGTCTCGCCCCATACCGAGTCCGGCGGACGAAGTTGGCCAGCCCCTCCCCCCAACGCTATAGCCCACCTGTTTTTTGGCCATTTTTCCGCTGGACGAACTTGGCGCCCAGGTCTTCGGGCAGTAATTTTTGGGCGCGGCTGTGCCCGGGACCTATTTTCGGCACGCGGAGGCCGCTCGTAAAGTATCGCCCCATTCCGAGTCCGATTGGACGAAGTTGGCCAGCCCCTCCCCAAGGCTATAGACCACCCGTTTTGGCCATTTTTCCGCTTTCGATTTAACTTGGCGCTCCGCCTTTGGGCGGTTATTTTTGATACGGCTGTGCCCGCGTCCTATTGTGGCACGCAGAGGCCGCCGCAAAGTCTCGTCCCATTCCGAGTCCGGCGGACGAGTGGGCCAGCCCCTCCCCCAAGGCTATAGCCCACCCGTTTTTGGCCATTTTTCCGCTTGGACGAACTTGGCGCCTGGCCTTCGGGTAGTTATTTTTGGGCACGGCTGTGCCCGCGGCCTATTTTTGGCACGCGAATGCCGCTCGCAAAGTCTCACCCCATTCCGAGTTTGGCGGACGAAGTGGGCCAGCCCGTCCCCCCAAGGCTATAGCCCACCCGTTTTTTGGCCATTTTTCCGATAGATGAACTTGGCGCCCCGGCCTTCGGGGGTTATGTTTGGGCGCGGCTGTGCCCGCGGCCTATTTTTGGTACGCGGAGGCCGCTCGCAAAGTCTCTCCCCATTCCGAGTCCGGCGGACGAAGTTCGCCAGCCCCTCCCCCCAAGGCTATAGCCCACCCGTTTTTTGTCCATTTTTCCGCTGGACGAACTTGCCACCCCGGCCTCCGGGCGGTTATTTTTGGGCGCGGCTGTGCCAGTGGCCTATTTTTGGCACGCAGAGGCCGCTCGCAAAGTCTCGCCCCATTCCGAGTCCGGGCGGACGGTTGGCCAGCCCCTCCCCCCAAGGCTATAGCCCACCCGTTTTTTGGCCATTTTTCCACGGGGGGGTTTGGCCGCCACGACCTTCGGAGGGTTATTTTTGGCGCGACTGTGCCGCAAGGCCCTATTTTTGGCACGCGGAGGCCGTTAGCAATGTCTCGTCCCATTCCGAGTCCAGCGGACGAAGTTGGCCAGCCCCTCCCCCCAAGGCTATAGCCCACCCGTCTCTTGGCCATTTGTCCGCTGGACGAACTTGGCGCCCCGACCTTTGGGCGGTTATTTTTGGGCGCGGCTGTGCCGCGGCCTATTTTTGAGTGCTCGCGAGAGGCCGCTCGCAAAGTCTCACCCATTCCGAGTCCGGCGGACGGTTGGCCCGCCCCCACTCCCCCAAGGCTATAGCCCACCCGCTTTTTGGCCATTTTCCACTGCACGAACTTGGCACCACCACCGCCTTCGGGCAGTTATTTTTGGAGTAGCGGCTTTTCCCGCGGCCTATTTTTTACACACACGGAGGCAGCTAGGAAAGTCTCGCCCCATACCGAGTCCGCGGACGGCTAAGTGGCCAGCCCCTCTCCCCAACGCTATAGCCCACCCGTTTTTGGCCATTTTTCCGCTGGACGAACTTGGCGCCCAGGTCTTCGGGCGGTAATTTTTGGGCGCGGCTGTGCCCGGGACCTATTTTCGGCACGCGGAGGCCGCTCGTAAAGTATCGCCCCATTCCGAGTCCGGCGGACGAAGTTGGCCAGCCCCTCCCCCCAAGGCTATAGACCACCCGTGTTTGGCCAATTTTCCGCAAGACGAAATTGGCGCGCCGGCCTTAGGCCGGTTATTTTAGAATGCTGATGTGCCCGCGTCCTATTTGTGTACACGAGAGGCCGCTCGAAAAGTATCGCCCCATTCCGAGTCCGGCGGACGAAGTGGGCCAGCCCCTCCCCCCAAGGCTATAGCCCACCCGTTTTTTGGCCATTTTTCCGCTGGGGGGTTTGGGCGCGCCGACCTTCGGGCTGTTATTTTTGGGCGAGACTATGCCCGTGGCCTATTTTTGGCACGCGGTGGTCAGCTGCAAAAGTCTCGCCCCATTCCGAGCCCGGCGGACGAAGTTGGCCAGCCCCTCCCGCCAAGGCTATAGCCCACCCATTTTTTGGCCATTTTTTGGCCATTTTTCCGCTGGACGAACTTGGCGCAACGACCTTCGGGGGGTTATATTTGGGCACGGCTGTGCCCGTGTCCTATATTTGCACGCGGAGGTCGCTCGCAAAGTCTTGCCCCATTCCGAGTCCGGCGGACGAAGTTGGCCAGCCCCACCCCCCAAGGCTATAGCCCACCCGTTTTTTGGCCATTTTTCCGCTGGACGAACTTGGCGCCCCTGCCTTCGGGTAGTTATTTTTGGGCACGGCTGTGCCTGTACCCTATTTTTGCACTTGCGCGAATGCCGCTCGCAAAGTCTCTCCCCATTCCGAGTTTGGCGGACAGTGTGGGCCAGCCCTCCCCCAAGGCTATTGCCCAACCGGTTTTTGGGCATTTTTCCGCTGGACGAACTTGGCGCACCGGCCTTCGGGGGGTTATATTTGGTCACGGCTGTGCCTGCTGCCTATATTTGCACTTGCTGAGGCCGCTCGCAAAGTCTTACCCCATTCCGAGTCCGGCGGACGAAGTTGGCCAGCCCCTCCCCCCCAGGCTATAGCCCACCGGTTTTGTGGCCATTTTTCCGCTGGGGGTTGTGGACGCGCCGACCTTCGGGTGGTTATTTTGGGGGCGGCTGTGACTGTGGCCTATTTTTGGCACACGCGAGGCCGCTGCAAAGTCTCGCCCCATTCCGAGTCCGCGGACGAAGTTGGGCTGCCCCTCCCCCCGAGGCTATAGCCCACCCGTTTTGTGGCCATTTTTCCGCTGGACTAACTTGGCGTCCCGGCCTTCGGCGGTTATTTTTGGGCGCGGCTGTGTCCGCGGCCTATTTTTGGCACACGGAGGCCGCTCGCAGTCTCGCCCCATTCCGAGTCCGGCGGACGAGTTGGCCCAGCCCCTCCCCCCAGGCTATAGCCCACCTGTTTTTGGCCATTTTCCGCTGGATCGAACTTGGCGCCCGGCCTTGGGCTGTTATTTTAGGGCACGCCTATGCCCGCGGCCTATTTTTGTCACGCGGTGGCCGCTCGCAAAGTCTCGCCCTATTCCGAGTCCTGCGGACCAGGGTTGGCCAGCCCCTCCCCCAAGGCTATAGCCCACCCAGTTTTTGGCCATTTTTTCGCTTGGACGAACTTGGCGCCTCGGACTTCGGGTGGTTATTTTTGTCATGCGGCTGTGCCTGCGGCCTATTTTGGCACGCGCGGAGGCCGTTCGTAAAGTCTCGCCCCATTCCGAGTCCGGCGGACGAAAGTTGGCCAGCCCCACTCCCCCAAGGCTATAGCCCACCCGTTTTTCCGGGGCTGGCCATTTTTCCGCTTTGGGGGCTGTTTCGCCCACATTGAGGCTTCGGGTCGGTTATTTTTGGCGCGGCTGTGTCCGCGCTCCCCCTACTTTTGGCCACACGGAGGCCGCTCGCATTAAAGTCTCGGCCCATTCCGAGCCCTTGCCAGACGAACCATGGCCAGCCCCACACCCCAAGGCTATAGCCCACCCGCTTTTGTGGCCTTTTTTCCGCTGGACGAACTTGGCGCCCGACCCTTCGGGCTGTTATTTTAGACGCGGCTGTACCCGTGGCTATTTTGGCACATGGAAGCCGCTCATAAAGTCACGCCCCATTCCGAGTCCGGGCGGACGAACTTAGCCAGCCCCACCCCCAAGGCTATAGCCCACCCGTTTTGTGGCCATTTTCCGCTGGGCCATGAACTTGGTGCCCCGCCTTCGGGCGGTTATTTTTGTGTCTGCGCTGTGCCCGCGGCCTATTTTTGGCGCACTTATGGCCGCCGCAAAGTCTCACCCATTCCGAGTTTGGCGGACGAAGTGGGCCAGCCCTCCCCCAAGGCTATAGCCCAACTGTTTTTGTGGCCATTTTCCGCTGGACGAACTTGGCGCAACGACCTTCGGGGGGTTATATTTGGGCTAACGGCTGTGCCCGTGACCTATTTTTATGTACGCGGAGGCCGCTCGCAAAGTCTTACCCCATTCCGAGTCCGCGGACGAGTTGGCCAGCCCTCCCCCAAGGCTATAGCCCACCGGTTTTTGGCCATTTTTCCGCTGGGGGTTTGAACGCGCCCGACCTTCGGGTGGTTATTTTGGGTGCGGCTGTGCCTGTGGCCTATTTTTGGCACGCATGGGGGCTCGCAAAGTCTCGCCCATTCCGAGTCCGGCGGACGAAGTTGGGCTGCCCCTCCCCCCGAGGCTATAGCCCACCCGTTTTGTGGCCATTTTTCCGTTGTACTACCTTGGCGTCCCGGCCTTCGGAGGGTATTTATGGGCGAGGCAGTGTAAGCGGCCTATTTTTGGCACACGGAGGCCGCTCGCAAAGTCTCGCCCCATTCTGAGTCCGCGGATTTGAGTTGGCCCCGCCCTCCTCAAGGCTATAGCCCACCCGTTTTTGGCCATTTTTCCGCTGGGCGAATCTTACGCGCCCGCCTTCGGGCTGTTATTTTTGGGCACGCCTATGCCCGCGGCCTATTTTTGTCACGCGGTGGCCGGTCGGAAAGTCTCGCCCCATTCCGAGTCCTCGCGGACGAAGTTGGCCAGCCCTCCCCAAAGGCTATAGCCCACCGGTTTTTGGCCATTTTTCGCTGGACGAACTTGGCGCCCGGACTTGGGTGGTTATTTTTGTGCGCGGCTGTGCCCAAGGTCTATTTTTGGCACGCGGAGGCTGCTCGTAAGTCTCGCCCCATTCCGAGTCCGTGCGGACGGTGTTGGCCAGCCCTCCCCTAAGGCTATAGCCGCCTGCTTCCGGCCATTTTTCCGCCTGGGGCTGGGCGCCCGGCCTTCGGTCGGTTATTTTGGGCGCGGCTGTGTCCGCGTCCTACTTTTGGCACACGGAGGCCAGCTCGCAAAGTCTCGGCCCATTCCAGCTCCGGGCGGATTTAACTTGGCCAGCCCCTACACACCCTAAGGCTATAGCCCACCCGCTTTTGTGGCCTTTTTCCGCTGGACGAACTTGGCGCCTGCCTTCGGGCTGTTATTTTTGGACGCGGCTGTACCCGTGGCCTATTTTGGCACATGGAAGCCGCTCATAAAGTCACGCCCCATTCCGAGTCCGCGGACTAACTTGGCCAGCCCCACCCCCAAGGCTATAGCCCACCCGCTTTTGTGGCCATTTTCCGCTGGACCGAACTTGGTGCCCTGGCCTTCGGGCGGTTATTTTGGTGCGGCTGTGCCAGCGCCCTATTTTTGGCACACGGAGGCTGCTCGCAAAGTCTCGCCCCATTCTGAGCCCGGCGGACGAACATGGCCAGCCTCCCTGCCAAGGCTATAGCCCACCCGTTTTGTGGCCTTTTTCCGCTGGACGAACTTGGCGCCCGGCCTTCGGGCTGTTATTTTTGACGCGGCTGTATCCGTGTCCTATTTTTGGCACATGGAAGCCGCTCATAAAGTCACGCCCCATTCCAGTCCGAGCGAATGAACTCCACCAGCCCCACTCCCTGAGGCTATAGCCCACCGTTTTGTGGCCATTTTCCGCTGGGCCGAACTTGGTGCCCTGCCTTTGAGGCGGTTATTTTTGGGTGCGGCTGTGCCGCGGCTCCTATTTTTGCACACGGAGGCTGCTCGCAAAGTCTCGCCCCATTCTAGAGCCCGTGGACGAACTTGGCCAGCCCTCCCCAAGGCTATAGCCCACCCGCTTTTGTGGCCTTTTTCATTGGACGAACTTGGCGCCCGGCCTTTGGGCGGTTGTTTGCCGTGGCTGTCCCCGCGGTCTATGTTTGGCACACGGGGCCACTAGCAAAGTCTCGCCCCATTCCGAGTCCGAGCGATTTAACTTGGCCAGCCCCACCCCCAAGGCTATAGCCCATCCGCTTTTGTGGCCTTTTTCCGCTGGGACGAAGTTGGCGCCCGGCCTCGGGCGGTTATTTTTTTATGCGGCTGTGTCCGCTGCCTATTTTTGCACATTACGGAGGCCGCTTCGCAAAGTCTCGCCCCATTCCGAGTCCAGCGGACGAACTTGGCCAGCCGCACCCCCTAAGGCTATCGCCCACCCGCTTTTTGTGCCCTTTTTCCGCTGGACGAACTTGGAGCCCTGGCCTTCGGTCGGTTATTTTTGGCGCGGCTGTGTCCGCGTCCCTACTTTTTGGCACACGGAGGCCGCTCGCAAGTCTCGGCCCATTCCGAGCCCGGCGGATTTACTTTGGCCAGCCCCACACCCCAAGGCTATAGCCCACCCGCTTTTGTGGCCTTTTTCCGCTGGACGAACTTGGCGCCCGGCCTTCGGCTGTTATTTTGGGCTGCGGCTGTACCCGTGGCCTATTTTTGGCACATGGAAGCCGCTCATAAAGTCACGCCCCATTCCCAGTCCGAGCGGACGAACTTGGCCAGCCCCACCCCCAAGGCTATAGCCCACCCGTTTTTGTGGCCTTTTCCGCCTCGACAGACGTGGCACCCGGCCTTCGGGTAGTTATTTTGGGCACGGCTGCGCCCGCAGCCTATTTTTAACACACGGAGGCCCCTCGCAAAGTCTCACCCCATTCCGAGTCCGCGGACGAACTTGGCCAGCCCCACCCCCAAGGCTATAGCCCACCGGTTTTGTGGCGTTTTGGACGAACTTGGCGCCCGGCCTTCGGGCGGTTATTTTTGGTCCGGCTGTGGCCACGGCCTATTTTTAAGCACACACGGAGGCCGCTCGTAAAGTCTCGCCCCATTCCCAGTCCCGCGACGAACTTGGCCAGCCCCACACCCCAAGGCTATAGCCCACCCTGGGCTTTTGTGGCCTTGTTCCGCTGGACGAACTTGCGCCCTTGCCTTCGGGCTGTTATTTTTAGGCGCGGCTGTACCTGTGGCCTATTTTTGGAACATGGAAGCCGCCATAAAGTCACGCCCCATTCCGAGTCCGAGTGGACGAATCCTGCCAGCCCCAACCGCCCGTAGCCTATTTTTGGCACACGGAGGCCCCTCGTGAAAGTCTCACCCTATTCAGTCTGCGCCAGAGACAGACTTGGCCAGCCCCACTTCCCAAGGCTATAGCCCGCCTTTGTTTTGTGGCGTTTTGGACGAACTTGGTGCCCACAGCCTCGGGCTCTTATTTTTGGGTCGGCTGTACCTGCGGCCTATTTTTGGCACATGGAGGCTGCTCGCAGTCTCGCCCCATTCCGAAGTCCGGCTGGACGTGAACTTGGCCGAGCCCCACCCCTGTAAGCAAAGGCCACCGTTTTGCTTGTGGCCTTTTCCGCTGGACTAACTTCAGGTACCCGGCCTTCGGGTGGTTATTTTTGGCGCGGCCGTGCCATGCGGCAGGCCTATTTGTGGCATGGAGGCTCCAGAAGTCTCGCCCATTTCCGAGTCCGGCGGACGAACTTGGCCAGCCTCACCCCCAAGGCTATAGCCCACCCCCCTTTTGTGGCCTTTTACGCTGGACGAACTTGGCGCCCGGCCTTCGAGCGGTTATTTTTAGGCGCGGCTGTGCCCGCGTCTATTTTTTTGCACACACGGAGGCCAATCGCGAAAGTCTTGCTCTCATTCCGAGTCCGGCGGACGAACTTGGCCAGCCCCACCCCCAAGGCTATAGCCCACCCGCTGTGGCCTTTTTCCGCTGCACGACTTGGCACCCGGCCTTCGGGCGGTTATTTTTGGGCGGCTGTGTCGGCAGGTATTTTTGCACACGGAGGCCACACACGCAAAGTATCACCCCAGTTTGAGTCGGGCGGTCCAGCAGCCAGCCCCATGCCCGAGCTATAGCCGCCCGTTTTTGTGCCCTTTTCAGCTGGATGAACTTGGCGCCCAGCCTTGGTGGAACATTTTCAGGTAAAGCTGTGCCGCGGCCTATATT